>JAXBDA010000022.1:120643-162369 GCA_036023075.1 Gaultheria prostrata | reverse complement strand
ATATAAACCCTCAAAGAAAAGTGGTCTTCCTTCGGATTTAGAAGTTTGTTCTCACCTAAAATCTCAGGGATTGCCCTTGCCAGCAAACTTTTGAGGCTATTTGGGGTTATGCTCGGTCTTTATGTCCAAGGGCCCGGAATAAGTTGAGATACGCTCAAACTGGCCCGGACATTCGGTTATTAATATATATATATATATATATATATATATATAAAGAGAGAGAGAGAGAGTAAAATTTCCTTCGGAAAAGCCATAGGACGTGATCATTTCATCTACTAATATTATAAATGGAAAAATTAGTCATAAATGCATTATATTTTGCTTTTTTGAAGGAAATGTTAAGGAACTTTTGCAATCAAACATAAAGACATTACTTTTAATATTGATTTAACAAAAGGACAAAAAAACTCAAACCCTCTCTCTCACTCTCTCTCCTCACTCGGAGTTCCAATCGAATTCTTTTTTCAGTCCCGACATGGTTTACTAAATCCCAAGGAGTGGGTTTTCCAACCTATTGTTTTGTTTTAGTTTCAATCTAATTTCAAATTTCAAGGAGTAAAAACCCACCCTTCAAGTTTATCTCCACAATTTTGTAGTGTCCATATGAGGATTTTGTAGGTAATTTTTTGGGTTCAAAGCGAGGGGTTTTAGAGAGAGAGAAGGAAAGAAGAAGGGGAGGGAACTCATGAAGCTGATGATTAGTGAAATCTGGCTAATTTTTTTAGTTGATTTTTTCAATCTTTTGTACAAAATTAGAACTTTTAAAAACTAGTGAAATATCACGTACAAAATGTATGAATTTTAAGCTTTCTTGATATAACTTGTCATAAGCCTCTTTTAACTCATCAAAGTCCACAAACTCCTCTTCAACATCACTATCAAACATCACATCACAATTTAATTTCATATAAGTCTTCTTACTTTTCTGATGTTTGGCTGCGAACGCTATGAAATTCTTCCCACTATTTTCGTCATCTTTATCATTGTTTGACTTCCCACTGTCTGAATCATCATCCCATGTCTTCACATTATAAACTTTCTGTTTCGTTCTTTTATTAGCACAATCTTGAGCAAGATGCCCGTAACTATGACACTCGTAGCACTTAGGCCCAGAGGGTGATCCTTTTACTCCTTTTCACTCCATACTATTATAAAATTCAATTTTTCCTTTACTTTTCTTACCATTATTTTCATTTTCATGATTCTTTTTCTAAAAGAAACGTTTGAAGTTTTTCATAAACAAATCCAAAGCCTCCATATCGTAATTATCATCGCTGTCAGAATCATTAGACTCATTTTGTTTACTAGAAAATGCAATAGATTTTTCAAAAGTTGAAAATGGGGGTGATCCGCATCAAATTTTTTGTGAGGGATCCCTCAATAGATCATGATCCTATATATATCTCAAGGTCTCTATACACGCATGTCAATTGTTTGCTTCATCGTTTACTATCGCCGGCTCCCTGTTAAAGGCTTAAAGCCTAGCAAAATCAGTATCAACATTTTTACAAGTTGGCTTAATATTGACGAGAACAAATTAATGGTGAAAAACCCTAGATCACCTAGGTTTAATGATTTGCTACATATAACACCTCAATCGAAAAACTCACCAATCAATAATCAATCGATATATAAACCAAGCATATAAATAAAAAGTAATTAACGAAAAATGCAAAGATATACGTGGAAAACCCTAGATAGGTAAAAAAACCACGACAAGGAATCAAGCACTAATGAAAATGGGGTGATCCGCATCAAATTTTTTGTGAGGGATCCCTCAATAAATCATGATCCTATATATATCTCAAGGTCTCTATACACGCATGTCAATTGTTTGCTTCATCGTTTACTATCGCCGGCTCCCTGTTAAAGGCTTAAAGCCTAGCAAAATCAGTATCAACATTTTTACAAGTTGGCTTAATATTGACGAGAACAAATTAATGGTGAAAAACCCTAGATCACCTAGGTTTAATGATTTGCTACATATAACACCTCAATCGAAAAACTCACCAATCAATAATCAATCGATATATAAACCAAGCATATAAATAAAAAGTAATTAACGAAAAATGCAAAGATATACGTGGAAAACCCTAGATAGGTGAAAAAACCACGACAAGGAATCAAGCACTAATGAAAAGGTCAAAAAACCAGGACAAGGAATCAAGCACTAATGAAAAATCTTGTATGGTTACAATCGAACTTACTACACAATTGAGAATCCTCACAATTGAATTAAGAACGATAGCCGAATTCTCGTTCACCATACCCCGTGCATGACTGACGCTGCCTTAAATCCTCAAGCCTTCCGATTACTCTTCGAGAATTCCACTAGAAGCAACTCAACCATTGAGATTGATTGTTATATGAACCTCTTGGAGATTACTTGAACAAATAGTGATCAATTGATCTTGTAATCAATGTTTTAAAAACCGGACCGGACCGGCCGGTTTGACCGGTTGGCTCGTCACCCGGCTCTTACTCCGGTCCGGTTATGTTTAAAAACCGCTTCAAACATAGAACCGGTCTTAAAATTAAAAACCGCCTCAAATTAACAGTTGAACCGCCACCCGGAAGAACCGGGAACGGTCCTACTAACCCGGACCGGAAATTTTAAACTAAAAACTTTCCAATGTGGTCCCCTCGGCTGACGCGTGTAAAGGTGGACAACGTTTGTGAAGGTCATTAAATAGACCCAACACACTTTCTTCGCCCAATCAGCCTTTTATACAAGCAAAAGGTTTGCTAAGTCTCATTCCTCACCGATGTGGGATGGGAGAAAAGTGCAATGAACTCATTTTAAACCCCATTTCTCCTCTTTTCACACTATTCTTTCAAGTTTTTTCACATATATTTTTTTATATACTCTTTTTTTTTTGTATATATTTGTATGTATATTTATGACGTCACGGTTCGATAGCGGTTCGACCGCGGTTGAACCGGTGACCCGTCCGCTCGGTCGCTTCTCCGGTTCGTTCTCCGGTCCGGGTTTCAAAACACTGCTTGTAATCTCTCCAAGATACAAAGAAACGAAATCCCACGAAAGTTTTCTCGCTCTAAGAACTTTGGAGGCTGCTCGTCTTAACCCTAGAATGATGAGAGACGTTGTTTTATATTTTTGTTGTTGCTATCAATCGCATTCAAAACCAATCGATCATTTCAGAACCTTTTTTGAACTGTGTTGCCTGATTGAGTTTCCAATTGATGGGACCCTTGGTCTACTCGAACTATCTAGAAATACCATTATTCCTCTTTGTGAAGCTGATTGATCCCAGCTAAAACCAATTGATCTACTAAACCTCAAATTACAAAAAAAAAAATGATTTCTTCCACTCTATTCCTATATAGACTAACTAGCTCATAAAAAATACTCCCTCCGTCCCAAATTGTTGGACCATCTTTCCATTTTGGGATGTCCCAAAATATATGTCCCATTTCTAAAAATATCTATCAAAACAGGGTCACTTTCCAGTTTTACCCTTTAAAAGTACTTTTCCCATCTCGATTGGTTTGTCCATTATCTTTTATTTTATATCGGTATTTATGATTTTGAAAACTTTGTACAATAAAACTAATTGATATCTATCAAACAAGATCCATATTGCATGCGTTTCGAGTTTCATATAAAAAATTAGCCCCACAAAATTGGTCACGTTAATATCGACTGGACTTAGGAACAAAACAGAAAAGGCAATACAAAGTTTTCACACCCTTAATAAGTTGGATTCCCCAAAAGGATCCAACAAATTGGGACGGAGGAAGTAATAAAATTACAACTCTATATAAATATGTATTTTGTCAAACGGAATTGTAAATATAAAGAGATTCTGAAATTTGGTCCTCACAAATGGAAAAGAAAATCCCGAGTTTCCTCTTTGTACTTAAACAAAGGTAAACTATAGACTTGTGCAATGCGCAAGCAGTCAGTAAGTGGTTTAGCGGTCGATCACTCTTTGTTCAATCCCTTAGTCTTTGGTTCAAAACTCATCAACGAGTAATTATTCAGTGTTCACTATAACCATTTATGAAGCGATAAATTATTTGGTAGAAAAAATCATCATTTATTAGTCCACATCAACGGCATCTAATTCGAAATTTTTGAGGAGTACTACCTAGCGATTAATGCCACGTGATACTTCGAGAGTATCTAATAATTAGTCCCATCAACGGCATCTAATTCAAAAAATTTGCTGAGGACTCTTTGAGAATTAAAAACAAAGCAAAGAAAAAGGCACAAAGATTGGAACCTCAGAGGCAGAGACCACTCCCCAAAAAAATATTACTCCTATTTATTCACAGAAAATCTGGTTGGGGCCCTATTTTTTGGCCCAAAGGGGGAGCCTTTAGCCGAGGCCTGCTGGAAGCCCAAGGGCCACCACCGGATCTGACTCCACCAAACTTCATTTTTTTGGCCCCATTGATCACTTTCGTACAATGGTAATTCGAATCCGTTCAATTCGTACATCTCTTATACAGGAACTTTAATGCCAAAAATCATCTTCATCAAACATTGAGAATTATATTAGCATGTGCCTTGTTTGGTTGGGTTTTCAGAACCCGATTTTGAGACTGGGGTCCTGTTTGGTTCCCCCAATTAACGGTTTTGCCTAGCAGCAAAAGAGATTGAGAGAAAGAGAAAGGTGACAAGTGGCAAGGACCCACCAGCTAGAGCAATCAGAGAGAGAGAGAGAGAGGAGAGAGGGAACTTTTGGGAAGATCAAAAAAGAGGCATGTGGCACCTGAAAAATGGAAAAAGCTGACAAGACTGGGACTTATGAAACCCATATGTTTGCAAAGGTCTTGAAACCCGATTTCAAAACCTCAATCGAACAGGGTGCATGAGTATTTAACCAAAGGGCAGTAGAACTAACCACTATAAGACAACAGTAATAGGATTCCTATCAATATTTTTACAGTTATGTAAGTATAGATAAATGGAATATAGGTCCGGTTTATTCCCGATTGGATGGTGGCGAATTGGGCTGAACGATTTTTTCTAGTTTGGCAAAAATTCATACCGGGTAAATCGTCCCACAACAATTTTTTCTAGTTTGATTTTAATTCGAATCCGTTCAATTCGTACATCTCTTATACGGATCCGGGGGTGTTGTGCGGTAGATGTTGTGTGCCGTGTTGTGCTACAAAACTGTCATTTTACTTGATTTTTTGGCACAGGTCTGAAGCTTCCAAATGCCTTGTTTGGAGGAAGAAAAAAACCACTACAAATTTCCTAAACCCAAAGTGGCTAAACTCACTATACCCTACCCCAAATCTCCTAAAATTGAACTCCAAAACTAACTCTTCAAACAGAGCCCTTGGAAACTTTGGAGGTGTGCTGAGAAAATAAGCAAAATAATGTAGTTTGCCGCACGGCGCAAACCACCTACCGCACAACACCCTCGGATTCCTCTTATACAAGAACTTTAATGCCAAAAATCATTTTCATCAAACGTTGAGAACTATATTTGCAAATCATAAGTTTTTAGCCAAAGGGCGGTACAACTAACCACTATAAGACAACAGTAATAGGAAACCTATCTATATTTTACAATTTACAGTTATATAAGTATAGATAAATGGAATATAGGTCCCGTTATTCCGAATTGGATGGTGGCGAATTGGGCTGAACGGTTATTTCTAGTTTGGCTAAAACTCAAACCCGGCAAACCGTCCCGATTTAGTTTAGTTTCAATTTTTAGTTTGGTTTACCAGTTTTTTTTTCACCCCTACGTCTTACTTTCATCTGGAAAGTCTGATCAAACTTGTTTATTATGTAAGCGCAAAAGGTCGAATTATTCAATTTTTTTGTAACTTGACCTGATCTGGTGGACCAATCTTCACGTCTACTAGTGGAGGACCAACTAAAGCCAAAACAAAACTTGTCTCGACTGGCCTAACATAGAAATTTATCAGTTTATTTACTTTATTTGTTCCTTCTTTCCAATTCCCGCACTGTCAAACATAGAGAGGCAGAAAATTACCTCAAATGTTGCCTAATACAATTATTGTTCAGTACATCTTATAGCTTTTGCGTTCCAAACTTTCCCATTACAACTACCAAATTTGTGTTCTTTCCTGCCAAACAACATCAACCCAATAAACACTTGCTACCGGCCACCATCAAGACGATGACTTCTCCCGCGGAAAGCTACTCCATCATTGTCTTGATTTGGTTGTGCCTGCGTTGAGGCGCTTGTTCCACCATTGTCTTGATTTGGTTGTGCCTGCGTTGAGGCGCTTGTTCCACCTATACGGCGGCCTCTCCCCTGGAAAACATCCGCGGCTGCAGTATTCTGTCTCACTGGAGCATTTTGTTGGTACCCAACACCCCAAAATGAAACCAGCTTGTGGCTAAGGTATGTGTAATCAAGGAAACAAAAACGGCATCCACAAACGACATAAAACAGCGAGTTAACAAAAACTTTCTAGTCTAAACCATTATAGAGTGTGGGTTTGCTACGGAACCCACACTCTATTGAGATGAATGTAGTGTGACGCGTTTTTACAATAATCTTTTCTAGGCCAATTAAAAGCAAACTTCCTTGGGAAAAACGATTTGAGATTTCAAAATCCGTTCTAGTCTAAATGTGGATTGCAAATCATCAGTAATTTGAGAGAAGCTACGTAAAGGATACACCCAGAGGGGAGTACTGAAGGTGAATCTCCCGCCGGCAAGAGGATAAAGCACTGTCAAGAAGTAATAGAGATGTCCAGCAGCAATACCAAGCAGATCTCCCATCAAGGGATTTCCAAGAATCAAATCTATTGCAAGCATGTACCACGGAATGTAGAAACCCTGTAAGGCACCATTTCCACTGGCCAAGTTAACAAAATTTCGCGAAAATGGAAAATGAGGCATCTATGGAGATAACTAAAATGAGGGAATTCAAATTCCTCATTAGTTGCAACTAGGTCTCACATTTGTTTTACTTTCCTCTAGTCCTGTGCAATGGACCGGATTGGATCTGCATCCGAATCTCATATCAACAAATCTGATAAAAGCAATCCCGATCCGAAATTTTGAATATCCGACCCGCGAATCCGGATCCGATCCGTTTTTTTGGGGGGTCCAACGTGGGGTACAGAATTTTAGGGGAATAAAAGAAATTTATGTCTATTTATATTAAAAAGGAAGGGTTTTGTTTTCGCGAATCCGGATTCGGATCCAAATCCGATCCGAATTTTATTCTGATTCTCAAATCGAAATATCGGAATCCGAACTATTGAGAGGCCTTTTTTCCTCCGTTACCATAATGACTGGCTAGGCTAGGCCTAGTTGGCCACCCGTGTACAGTCTCTAGTGAGCTCTTGTTGAAGGCAAGGATTGACCATTAATCTGTGTAAAAGTACTATGTTATAGTACTTATTAGTTTAGTTTTTCACCATCTGGAGCTAGTTCTTAGGTTACTCTTTATTGGCCGGCTTGATTTAATTATTACGGACCTCACATGATTGATTCTCCTACCGCTGGACATAAAGAAATACTGTATGTCTTTTGTGATTTTTGATTTCAGTAAAAGAAAAGAGCCAATTGGAAATTCCGTGTACAGAGAGAGTAAAAAAAGACAATTTCGCTTACCATCGTTGCTTGATCATGAAAAACTTTTACAACAGAGAAGGGGAAAAGGGTAGCATACCTTCAGCTCAAAGAGGCCGTGGATATTCAAGCGCGCATTTGGGAACTCCCGGCCCCAAACATAGACGATCATGAAAACCAGAGAAGCTCCCATGAATCCAGGGGATCGGACCGGAATAATAGCCATCGCCTGGGTACGTACAAACAAGAAATATCAGTTATTACTTTTACCTTCTCAGTTTTCCTTCCCAGTTAGTCAGTCACAGGTAATTCGACATTATATGGAAAGTGGTTATTGTCATTGTACCAGCAGGGAGATTGCACCAAAGATGAACATCCATACATAATCTGCTGTCCTCTTGTCAAAGGGTCCCCTTTCCAATTGGACTCCATGCCTTGCTCTAACCAAAACAATGACAAAAGTTGCTATTAGAAGTTGATTGGTCATGTTAAGGCCGGTTGAGATCATGGATTCGAGGAGGCAGCCTACTCAAATCCATTATCTGGAAAAATCTAACGATGGTTTGGCAAGGCACCGATTTTCCCCCGAAGGGTATTGTCAAATTATTAGCCAATTCCCATCTTTGTGAAACCATATTGGAGAATGCTGGAATCAAGAATAACAGGAGGGTCTAATATTTACATTAAGAGAAGGCGAAATGCAAATGTCAACGAAAATGGTCCGAGGAAGAAGAAGTTTGTAACGAGCCTCCAAACCTGCATCACCAAACAAGAAGTTTTGTTTTTTCACATCCTTTGAGCAACCAAATATAGAGAGAATAAATGAAGGTGTTGCAATGGTCCAAACATCAGACCGGTCATTGGGACGACATTTTTACCTGAAAACGTTTTAGAACAGCTCCATAGGACAGTGCTATGATTCGAACATCATAAAGACCGAGATGGTAGGCGCCTGTGGTCATCAAACAGAGAACGCCATACGCCTTGGATACAGGTGGTAAACTGTTATAGTATCTGAATAATACAGAACTAGTGGTAAAAACAAGCAATTTTATTCGCGGTATCAAAAATTGTTAGCCCAGAGTGGGAAAGAGAGATTGAAATAAAGGAGAACCTCTAGGGGATATCAAGGTATTACGTGCTGCATGAAACACTGAGAAACTAGAGTGGCGATGGATTAAAACGCAGTTGATATACATATGAAATGAAAGTTTAGGAAACGATTTTACCATAGCGTTGTATAATCCGAAAAAATTAATTGTCTGTGTTGTTGCCTAATGAATTCAGGTCTCAAAAAGAACGATATAATGATTTAAGACATGGGAAAAAAATATATGGACCATGATGAAACCATGGAATACGTTACCAGTTTTCCTTGGTACAGACTATAGAACACACATTAAGTTTTTCACGAAATTACTACTTCAAAAACAGATGAAATTGCAAAACACAAGATAAAAATCCTCCATGAAGAACTCGAATTAGTCAAATAGCAAAACCAGACAACAAAAAGCTCTAAGACATCCGACTAATATGCCATAACCGCGAATTCTGTTACACGCCCGTTAAAAAAAATCAGGTCAATATGGACTAAAAGAAGGGTTCCATTAGAACTAGTGTTGGACATAAGTTAGCCACCATGCTATGAAATCAGAGAGTGAGAGCACTTACTCCCCTGGTGTACTCATTTTAGACGGTGGTGATCGATCGACCGTGGCTGTGTCTGGTGACTAACTATGCAGGAAGGAAGATATGGAATGGGTTTTGTACTCTAAGCCTTTCCTGTCTGTCTGTTATCTGTAAAGGCTTTGGAAATTCCGAAGACAGAGACTTCGTAGTCAATCCCCTGGAATGGTCTCTTTTGTTATCAATGAAAATTGCCGCTTCCTATTAAAAAAAAAAAAAGGAGAGAGAGAGAGAGTGAATTGCCAAGAATCCCCGCCATGTACTAAAATATTGTTCTCCTATGCCTCTCTATATAGGCTACAAAAGGTGATGATGACTCTGACCCATAAAATCAACGTGTTAAAATAAAAAATCCCATAAAATTAAATGGGAAACTCAGGAAATCTAACAAAACAGAGAAACATGTATAATAAGAAAACCTAGACTAACTAGGAAATATAAATAATTACCTAAACAAAACAGGAAACATAAGTAATAAAACTTTTAACAAAATATTCTCTAATACTACTATTCTAGTAACACAAATGGGGGCATTGAAGTCGGCAGAAACAATAGAAGTCAAGTTAGGGAATAGTACATTACTTGACCTTCCAGAAAGTCAGTAAGTGCATTTGAATTTTCTGCCCGTTTCATGTACGTACTTGGACGTGTGGAATGAGTCAGTCAAGCCAAGAAAATCATTTGCAGTTTTGCACGTCAGAATTATTTGCAAAAAAAAAGACAACAAAATGGAAGGTAAAGGGTCGGGATAAGTAAGTTGTAAACAAACCGAGCCTAGCTAATTAAGCGGTGATGGAGCAATTATATTAGCGGATTTTTTCTTTTTTTTTTATATTAGCGGATTTCAATTAAGGTTATTTTATCATATTGGGGATGCAGACAACTTTCAGCAATAGGCCGGGGTGAAGGGAGTGAAGCCCTCTTGGCAAAAATGTTTGTGCCGCAAACCGTGTGCAACCGTCGGAGCTTTGCACACGGATTGTAGCGAAAACGGTATTTTGGGCCGGGTAATTTCGGCGATTGGTCTTACCTATTTATATTGCAGTTCCATTGTAATTAGGGTTAGAGCATTTCAGATTAAACATGGGAGCAGGGGAGAAAAACTTTTTGGGAGAGATGAGAGACTTGTACTCTGTTGGGATTTATCGAAACAAATTGGGTTTGTTCTTGACAAGGCTTATTTTAGAGCTTTGGATAGGGATGACCATTTCGTCCGATGTGTCCGTGTCCGATCTGATCCCCACTCCAAACAGACCGACAATTTGAAGATCTATTGGTGGATTGGAAAAGATATAGAAATTTTTTATGAAAATTTTCGGGGATCGGGGATCGGGGATCGAGGCGGGGACAGGCATATCCCTGTCCTGAATCTGTTCCCTGATCCATCCCCGCCCCACCTTGTCCTTGAATCCCAATACTTAGGGGTCTATTCATGTTTGGTGCCTAATGTTGTAATCTTTATCAATTGGAACGCCCGAACTACTTATGAAATTATGTTTTGTACTTTTGCTTTTGCTTTGGAAGTATAGAATTATGATGTGATCTTTATTATTTGGAACTATATAACTAGGTGTGAGTTGCATAGCTTATCTTGAAATGTGTTGCTGTTGAAAAATATTTGGTGGCCTTCTAGTATGAAGGATTCTCATGAAATTGTTATTTTGGAATTATGCTAGTGTTTTCATCATTATTAGCCTTGTGTAAGTGTTAGTTCGTGCTTAATATCAGTACTTATGCTGCACTGCTTTTCAGATATTTGTCATTGCTATAACAATCTGTGTTGTAAGTATTTGGATCCCCGAATCCCCGCAGGGATCCTCGCTCCCCATTTGGAGCCGGGATGGAGGATGAAAACAAAGTCCCGTTGGGGATCGGGGCGGGGAAGGAGATGGGAAAAGGATTCGGGGATCGAGGACGGAAATAGTACTATCCGGCCCGGTGGCCTCAATCCGCCTTGATGCCCATCCCTAGTTTTGAAGTTGTCCTATATTGCTTAGCTAGGAAAAGGTTGAATGGCTTATATACGGGAGCACATCTACTAAGTTCGCTTTATTTGCTTAGCTCTTGAGTGGCTTTGCCCCCATGGTGCTCCGTGCCTAACTGGCGGAGCAGGTGCTCCACTCCCACGGCTTTCTCACATGCACCTGGGCGCATGTTTGAGCTTGTCAGTGGGCTCTGTGGCTGAAATATGGCACTTTGATGGCGTACTTTGCATGTCAGCACGATGTGCCTTATAGGCGCTCTTTCATATTGCGAGTTGGAAGTACGGTGATGCTGACGTGGATGACGCTTGGCGTGTGACTCACACGGGTTCTTCTACATGATCAACGGTAAATCGACTGTTAGATGTGCATGTTAGTACAGATGCAATCACAGCCGTCAATTGTGGTCGAACAGTCCATGATTGGGTGTACCAATTTGGTGTGGGCAATTACTACACTAGTTCGATAAGGTGCAATCCAAACCATAGGATTTGAAATAACAACTATAGAAGAACGAGTGTGATCCCATTCATACAAGTGCATTTGTGGTACACAGAAAATCCAGAAACTCTCACTCACTCTCATTAGTTGTTTTCTTGTACTGTTACTTCGTTACTCTGTAGAAATGAAATTAACAGTCCCTTGGATCGTTTGATTTCTTTTTAGGTTCTGTATTCTGTCTGTCCTTCGTTTGTGCGGACACAGGCCGAAGATCATTAGATCGGTCTTCGTTGTATCCTCGAAACAAAGTTGCTGCAACCCAATACACACCAAATGGTGGGGGCAAATAGTATTTTTTGGAAGGGAGAACATTCTTTACATTGGCGGTGTAAACCAAAGTTTCCTCCAAATATATTACCTTGTGTCATGTGTCCAAACAGTGGTCCCAAAAGGTAGAACATGGACACATGGCGCAATGCAATCGATTTGGAGGAAACTTTGGTTTACGCCGACGGTGTAAATAATGTTTTATCTTTTCGGAAAGTGACATTGTAACGTGCCTCAAAGCAAGTTTCATCAAGGCGATAATATTCTGAAGATTCAAGATTTTGTACCAACATACTCCATATTCTTTGATTATAGTAGACTGATGTGTCTCCTGTGATTTTTCCTTACGTTGAGGTCTTCCTCTTATATTTGTGTGTCTTTCATGTTTTCTGTTTTTCTCTTTATTACACAGTTTTTTTTTGCTTTACGATTTTCATTACTATAGTTTCCAAGATCATAAGGACGTTGTGGGTGGGCAATTCCTAACATATCAATGAATACATAATGAAGCAAGCTATAACCTGGCTCAAAGAAAAATCAGGGCTGCATAAAATGAGCTTTAGGGCGAATTAATTTGTATTTATTTTTCCAAAGTTTGCAAGTACGACTCCAGCCATTGGTCGAGTGAGAGCATGGGTTAATCGAGCTGTGCGTACTCCTGTTATAAAAAATAAAAAATAAAAAATAAAAAACTATTAATTGGGCTTTCCGCTGTTCAAAATGCAATATTTTCTCCTTGCTTGCGTTTTGGAAGCGGCAAGAGAATAGGATATGAAAATTAACCCAAATAGACTGCCATTTTTTAGTTTTTATCCCAACAATATTAGTCACATATCCAAGTATATAATATCCGTTCTTACATCCTCTTTTACAAGTGATAGTGGAACCTTTCAAATAATGTAGCGGATTCTACCATCAATTGTGAAAGATGTAAGAATGGATTTGTCTCTGGCAGTATTAAGAATGAGAAAGACCAAATGTTTACAATCATAAAAACATCATTTCTTTTTCGGGGTAATTTTCTAGAAGAATGAATATGAACAACTGTTGCTGTGCCCCCTTTTATGTCACTTTATGAAAGATTTAACAGAATTTATCAAGGGTAACTCGTCCATATTAGTGACTATTTTACACAATCTTTTTTATCGTGACCAGAATCATATTGCAGCACACAATTATTTAAACGTTTGAACAGCAAAGAAGAAGACATTATTGCGGCCGGCTATGACCAGAATAATTGCATCACAGAATTAATTTTGAAGCACAAAGAACGAAGACATGATTGGTGAATTTTAATTTGTGACGAGACTTTTTTAGGATCTTTTTATTTAAAAAGAAAGGCAACTTTGACATGCATATGTATAAACAATAATGATCTCCTAAGGACTATCTTAGCCAAATAAAATGCGGACTTCCATTTCCCGATTGAATTTTGATGATCCGAACCGTTCAATGTGTTTAAAACGCATTTTTAAGGGTACCCGCGTGGAATCACCAAAACAAATGACCGGGAAGGGCTTCATCCGAGCACTTTTTCATAAAACTTTATCTACGGCCTGTGTGAAAACCTGACTCCTGTCCCAACTCCGTGTCCCATCCATCCGAGCCGTTCATCCGAGCAATCGACGGATCAGATTCGCAGATGAGCATGTATGGCTCAAATTTGTTTGGGGTGAGATGGAATCCAAGCCGTTGATTGTTCGGATAGATGGCTCGGATGGACAGGACAGGGAATTGGGACAGGGAGTTCAGGATAGCGGATCCGCTTCCGATTTTTCCAAGGGTGCCATTAGAAGAAATCAATACATTTTGATTTTACAAATGTGATTGCATACAATGAATACATATGTAGTTTGAATAAATATACACATCTTAATCATTTGAAAAGAAAAAAAATTGGTAAAAAGGACATACCTCAGTTAGTACAAATGTGGGAGATAAGTGGATCAATGTAGGTGTAAATAAACTGTGCCGAGCTAATTAACAGTGCTCGCACGATGATTGGTTGATTACTATGCATGATTTTAGCTCAAGCTTGGCTTGAATACGTAATAAATCAAGCTGGATTGAGCTCAGCTCGTTATACTAACCGGGGCTACAAAAAATGAACTTAGGAGCAGTATTCGTATTCTGAAACGTACTTTTTTGATAACTTAGGTATCCGAAACAGCTTTATCTCTACTAATCTCACCGTCCACTTGTAGATTATCAACAACATTACACAAACAGATTTCAAATTTTGGGCTCAAACTCGATCAATATACACAGTTATACGAAGTCAAACGAGCTGCTAGGAACAAACCAAGCTCAGGTGGGTCGGCAGATGGGCTGTCACACCAAAAATGCTTTACTCATCAGCAGGCCCGGTCCTGAAATTTTCGGGGCCCTAAGCGATTTATTACTATGGGGCATCTACGAATTTGTATATATATTAGTTGTTCAGTAAATGTTTCAAAAAAAATCATGTGCTGCAGTGGCAATTTGCTTGGAGTAATAATATTTAGACTCAAAGGTTGTGAGTTCCAATTTTACCGCTGACAGCACAGTTCAACATTTTTTGTACAAGTTCGAATTATATTAGCGTCAAAAATGAAGATGGGGAACAACAAGGGAGCTCTTAACGCTAAGCTATTGAAGTCTCACGTGCAAATGAATTGGCATACATAATATTTAATATATCTTACGATTTGGGGCCCTATTATTCGGCCGGAAACTGGGAGCCCTAAGCGGCCGCCTTGTCGGCCTACCCTCAGGGCCGGACCTGCTAATCAGCACTGAGCAGAAAGATTTTTCTCCTGGCACAAAGCTAAGTTTTTCATCCGTTCATAATGAAAGATCGATTGAGACAGTTTCAAAGATTACAAAATGCGCAAATTTTAGAGTTTATCCAACTCGTCGAAAGAAAGAAATATAAACACGGCAAAAAAAAAACAATAAGTATGGCGGGTAACGACGAGGTTGAGAAGAAGCTTATCAAATATAAACCACCATTAATATGTGGTTCCACAAATTAATATTAATCGGACTTTTAATTATACAAGACAACAACAAATTAGAACAAAATTAAGGGACATTAGACATCAGATTTCGTGAGGAGTAACTTTACACTTCAGGGCCAGATGCAAATAAGCTAATAAGGCCTCGGAATACTTGCACCGAGAGTTGATGTGCTTGGAAGAGCTCACCGTCGACATTCCAGACACTCTCCTCGCCTGAAGACGTGAATGTGAAAGCCGTAGTCTATGCATAGAAAATCGGGAAAAAATGTTACAACGAAACAAGATAGACCAAGAAGAATGAAATGGAGGGAAAACCTACTTTATGGTGCTCTACAAACCCAAAATTCAGGGGGTTCCCACCCTTCTTTGCCAGCTGGGTTAGGTGCCTGTACAAAACAAAGTATCATGACACATATCTTAATCTCTTTGAGTTACTCGTAAGAATTCTTGGACATCGTAGACACGAATGGCAAGAACACGTGGCTGAATATTAACAGTTCCTAATTAGAAGAGATGTAAAAGGGCCCACAACAGTTCGTGGCTTCATCAATCCGAAGACTAAGAAACTAATTGAGACCTTATTGGAAAATTTCTTTTCCCAGTGCAGCAGAAAATTTTCCATTAGTTCATGGGGAAGAATTGCTCCGCTATTTACATATTTGATTTGAATAACTTTATCAGGAGACTAGCTATCATTGGTAACTAGACCACCGTTTATCTCCAGTCGCGCAGTCACACATTAAACCACATTTTTGCCTTTAGATTCAAGGTTGGCTTGGGGCTTGTGACGCACAGGGCTTTATAAAAGGGAAAAAAATGCAGTAAAAGTACCCATCTCAATGTAATCAACTCATATGACCGCAGATACCTATGTAGTTAAATGAGGCAGCGCCATCACAAGTTCAGAGAGAGAGAGCCTACCATAAGTACATGGCATGAGGGCAGTCTTTAATCAATATAAGATGTAGGAAACCGTCTGAAAGGTGTGCATCAGCCACCAAACCATCCGGTGCTCTTTCATTTCGGCATGAGATTACAGCAGCACCAATGCTAAGAAAACGCCCTTTGGATTTCAACCATCTTGATCCTTCTGCGTTCTGTGCTGGCATGGGATCACTTGTTGATGTGCAGACATTACAATTGACACGGCAAGGCATTCTTTCAGATTTTTTAAGTAGACCCCATAATGATCTTTTTCTACTACAGCGAAGACCTTCCTCCGAAGCTGAACTACTTTCTTCGGGTTTAACTTCTAGGTAGGGTTTAACTTCTAGGTAGGCTATTTCCGCTTCATATGACCTGAAACAGGAAAATAAATGGTGTGAACTGAAAAGATTGAACAATTCACTTATTTGAACTTGCATAACATTAATCAGAAAAAATAATTAAAAGAGGTGGGATTGTTGGGTGGACTATATGCACACAAAAAATGCATATACATATTGCAGTGGCACTCCATACATCATTCAATCTCATTAGCGGTTTCTATCATCAGAATTACAAAATCAAACTCCATGCAAAACAAACTCCACCTTTCAGAACTAATCCAATAAGCCTGAAAGCTATTGAATGATAGCGATATTTTACTTTCAATACATGATGACATGTAAATATTGACCGTCTTAGTTCCCTCATCGTGAAATCATAGGCAAACTTGTTCTGCAAAGAGAGATACCTATGTCTCAAAAACACCATGGTTCCTGCATAATCATATCGCTTTGGACCCATCCAGCGATACTTCTCACTCTCCCTAATGACATCTCCATAAAATCCGTACCTGATAAGATTGAGAAGATAAATTAATAAAAGAAAGTAAACCTAGAGATTACAGTAAATCTACTACCGCAAGAACTCTAGTACCTATTTTATTACACTCTAATTCTCTATACTAACCTGCGTAGGGCATGCACATATATGGAAACCTTGAATATATCTAAATACATAATGCACATAAAAACCGATTCTTTCAGTAAATTCTATTATACAGTTTTTTTCAAAATTATCTGGTGTCAACGACAAGACTAGCAAATGACTGGACAAAACTGAAAGCGTAGTTTGCAGTTAAATTTGAACCCTCCCCAGACCCAAATAGAGCAAATATACTACAGTACATAACATGATAAGAAAGAGAAATGAAGTGCTGGTAAGATATAATGGAAAACTATTCCATTATAATGGAAAACTATTCCATTATCTTCCACTATGAAAACTTTGGTTTAATTGCCATAGCAGCGTGCAGCACACCTTGGACACAGATATGTGTCAGACATGCCATGTGCAATGTCTTATTTTTTATTTGTAGTTCTTTGTTTTACACTTTAGCGACATGGGAACACGTCTTGTGTCCAGACTTCCACCTCAACCAAGAACCAGCCAAGTTAAAATACAAGAACAAATGGACGCATGTCAACACCCACTCGCATAAAAACAGAAGTTCAAAATAAAATCTGATAATGACTAATATGGTAATTGGCAAGACATGAATGTATCCTCAAGTATACAGAAGAAGGTAACATAAATTACCCAGAAAAAGTAGCTGCATAACGTATACAAGGTTCATCCTTCGATGTCGATGTTGTTTTCCATCTTACAACTTGTGCTATATCAAGGCACACCCTTTTACCAAGGACAATATGTAATGCTGATGTTACAGGATCTCGAGTTCCAGTGGTACTGCAAATGTGGATAGTATATCTCAGAAGGATCAGCTTAGCTCCACAAATGGTAAGCTTAAACTGGAAAATCTTAGTAACAGAGGGCATCACTGGACATTAATCCACAGTAAATGCTAATGGGAGCAGTACAAGATGATAATGCATAATACTTATAGCAACATATCGAAGACTTATTTTGTCGGTGCAATATATTGAAGACTTATTAGTCAGTATTATTGTTGGAGACGTGGGTTGTAAAGTCAAGTTACGTAACATTATGGTCATTATGTAATGGTTTTGCAGGTCCCCAGAAAAAAAAAAGAAGTCCCCGGAGACGGAAGCCTCAACTTCTCTTGCAGGCTGCAGAATGTGTTTCAATATTTTTGGACTACACATGCTTGATAAGTTCAGCATGGCTCAGGAAGAAAATGAACTTTGTGGTGCTAACCATATAGCGGGGGTGCTCGGATGGCTACTTCGCATTTTGAATTGTGGCTTTTCGGATTTTGGGTGTTTGAATGTCATGAAGTAGAACGCATTCTCGGATTATTGATTGTCGGAATTGATTATATCTCATCCCCCATCATCATCCATTTCCAGTCAATTGTCTTCATAACTAGGTCTCACAGTTGGAAGTATGAACCTTAAAAGCCTAATCCTTGAAAAAACATGTATACTACAAGAATATAAAGTAATACAGTCATCACTAGCCACAAGGCACAAAGAACTTGGTGCTGTGAGAGCCGTATATACAAGTTCAGCAGAGAAGAGCTTAGAAATCACAAGATAAACATGTCTCAAAAAACAGATAGAATCATAGAATTGCAGAACACAAAGCAAAAGAAGAAAAATACCAGATTACAACAGCATCAGTCGAGCCAGCTGGAATAACACCAAATCTGAACCATTTGTTCGGGAGAGAAAACTCAGGACCTTGGTCTGCTTGAAGCAACAAGCAATGATCAGGAAAAAAAATATAATGAGACCAACGTTCCTGTTTAAAACACTATTTTCACATTCCTCATTTTTCTGCTATATAATCACCCTATTAACATGCATGTCATAGGAGTAAACAAACCTGTATTGGAGCAACCTTCTTCTGTTCCTGTACCACATATGCCCATCATAAGCAAGACAGTTAAAAACTCATAACATAGCAACATTCATATGAAGATGTTTGATAATGGTACATACTGGAATTTGTTGGTGTTGAATCACCAAGACTTGAACCTGGGAGAAGAGGAGAAGTATCTTCAATATGATCAGAAGCCTCAATATGATCAGAAGCCTCGGCAACAGTTTTATTTGAATCATGAACCATGACACAACCAGCTTTCTCACCAGAATGTATGAAATCCGCTGGCGCAGGTGGGTAAGAAGCTTTAAGCTTTGAAGAGAGAAGTCCATTAAGGATCTCATTGAAAAGACCGTCACCACCCTAGAATAAAAAAAAATAGTTCAAACATGCAAAATAAACTGGAATCAGTTGGGAGAACAAAGAATCAAAAAATAATAATTCAAACATGCAAAATAAACTGGAATCAGTTGGAAGAACAAAGAAGATCTTAGATTGCTAGAATTACAGAATTGATGGACCATCAAACAAAACTGATGCTAAAAGGCGAAAATTGATCAATGCGGAAAAGAGAAATTCTACACCGTACACAAGGTATTCTGTGTTGAAAAAATTTCTTTGGCTGCAAAAAAGAAAAAATAAAAAAACAAATCTAGGTGGCATCTTTTAAAAAAGCCTGCCAAGTATTACTTTCCCCCTCATTTATGAGGGTACCTGTTTTGGTTGGAACACAATTATATCTTTCTCACGGAGAGAGATGTTAGAGTTGTGAACTGTGATGATGATGATGACGATGATGATGAAAATGAGAGAAACTGGTGCAAAGCTGTGTCGAGACAATTCTCACACAATATACATTCATTTGCACACTAACAGAGGGGCTTGGAGGAAGCACCATGTAGACTCCTAAGCATCAATATTTCAAGTATAGGACATATCCTAAATAAAAGAAAAACTTCTAATTCTTCTTTTTCTTACCAAAACCAAAGTTTAAGGTTGTTCCTCCTCGAGAAACTTTTAGAAGACTGCTTTCTTATATCTCATCGCATGCTCTCTAGTTACCTTCTTTGTTGTGTTATATCACACAAAACATCAAACATGTAAAGCATGAAAGCAGTGTGAAAATTTTGGTAGCAAGTTTTTTTTTTCCTGAAGTTCCCAAGCAACCATTGCAAAGCGGGAAGAATCACCAGATTCACCACCAGCAATAAAGAAACTTCAAATCCACTGCAGAATGTTAAGGTATTTCCTAAACACTCACTTGAGAGAATCCATGATTTATGAAAACAACAACTATACAGCATGAAAAACTCAATAATATTATAATACATAAATATGAGGGAATCTCATTGCTTACCACAGCTACAACGCCATCGTACAAGTTTAGATCCTCATTTGTAATTGATGACATCACATCAAATGCCTGTCCTGCCCTTTGTGTCACCGTGACCTAATGAACAAGTTGAAAATGAAAATGAGGTTATCATAATCAGTGATATTGGCCTATTCTACGCATATTGAAGTTGTAGTTTCCGATCTCCCACGCTGGGATCCATCCAAACTTAAAGCAAATTAAATAACTACAGACTGGATATATAGGAAGTTAACATTTGTCCGAGAGGACGGACTGCTGAGCAATGTGGCTGTGACAGAGTAGTTTGGGCAGTCTTGCCTTCATGAGAAGTCCGAGGATAAGAAAGAGACGTCACTGCACTATGTGAAGTCAACAACCAACTAATCCAAAGCTTGGGCTCATAGAGGTGACTGGTCATATATTACTTATTGTACACAACATACCAAACAAGACTGCACACCTAGGGCTAGTATTTGATATTATAGCAATTGAGGCAAAAATAAACTATGTAAGATACCACATGGCTTTGTGGATCAAAATCAAGGTACTAGGCCAATGGTCTGCATGGGGCTTACAAATGGTATCAGAGTGACCCGTGTACATGACCATGTAGGTTATTGCACCAGAGAACAGAAACGGGGGAGGCTGTGGTGACTCTGGTCACTAGGGAATAGACCCGGAGTGTGGTGACTCTAGTGCTCAACCCCTCACGAGGGAGCGAGGCCATAAAGGTGGGGAAATTGTGATACCTCGTCCCACATCAGAAGCCTACATGGATGATCTTGTGCATATAATAAACCATGTAAGATATTACTTGTACCTTGGGCTATGTGGTGTGGCTTGCAGACTAAAATTAAGGTACTGGGTCAATGGACTACATGGGGCATTACAACAAAAATAATCATTACCATGCGGGAAACAAATTTGACAACTCCCTTTGGTAATGGGCGTAGCTAAGCTCACATCAAAGACATGCATTCAAAATCTTTACAGGGCCTGGATTATCCAGTTAGGTATCACATTTTGAGCCTATGAGAGATGTTGCACCTCAAAGATTTCCAACAATTACAGCACTTCAATCCCAACATTTAATGTGATGTCTTTTTCTGATCAGATGATTTCCAGTCTTTTATTTGTTCAGAATCTTAAGATCTTGAACAATTTAAAGGGCTTTTTTACCCCCACCAATTTTGATCTTCACAAGAACTTAGCATTTCAATCTGCAAGTATCAACTTTCTCCACCCCCCCCCCAAAAAAAAAAAAAAAACTTATGATTGACTGGCAAAATCTTTGTTTTCAATGTTTCTTTGGTTATTACCATGTCCGAAAGCTAAACCTACAATAAACCATTACATAGTTCCCCTTCCCCACAATTACTCCCAAAATGATCAAATTCAAGCTCAAGTTGAATTTTGAAACCAAACAATTGTTAGCCTCAATTAACTAAGTAGTAAGGACCAAGAACTCCACATGAAAAAAAACAAATCGACAATGTAAAGTTTTCAGGCGTAAATTCCAAAAGAAGAACAATTTTACACAAGCAACTATGTAGTCATGCACACACAACGAGCAAAATCTATGGAGCAATTCCACCTGTCTGTGATATCAGACTACAGTTGCAATTCACAATATGTAAGAATTTCAGGGGAGAAAAGAAGAAGTTCAGGAACGAGTTTCCGAACAGTAGAAAAATATATTAACAGTATCAAATGTATATTAGCAGTTTACCTTTGTCTTTATTTTAGCACGAGAAAATATAGGAGCCACTGCTTCCCAAGTTCTACATCCATTTCCTTTCCCACTCTTTGGATGAACAAAAACCTAGTTAACACAAATAAAGTCTGGAAAAAATGTGATACTGGTTCATTTCTCTTTCCAACTTGCAACTGGTCAGAGAAAAAGAATAAATCCAACAAACTGCAAACTGATATACAAGGCCACTCATGGGGCATACCAGAAGACTTTTTGGTCGTCCAGTCACTATGTTGAGAAAAGCAGTGATCTGATTAAAACACATCCGGCATGTATCCATATCCTTGTGACCAAATGTGTACACGGATGGGGCCCAAAGCGAAGGCTGATTCTTAGACCTCTGGACTCCATGCACTGTAAAGCGGTACATCTGCAGCAATTAATCGGAATTCATATACCTGTGAATGGCATTCATACGTATGACCACAATGGAATAACAACTGCCCATCATAAATTAATGAGATTGGGTAAGACCTCAGAAGCACGACCCAAAAGACATCCTCTAGCATTTCCAAGAACAGATTCATTAACCAAACCCCAGTCTATGAACTCAACAGCATATACATCAGGAAAGCTTATCGCAGTTTCACTCTTAGAGGCAAGTTTTATGCCCAGACAAGATGATTCATCCTGCTCCTGGCACACACACACAAAAAGAATACAAAATATAAGAGGTCCATTAATCACAACTTAAGGAAACAACCCCTAATATCAGACTCAGAAAGCATCAACAAAAGATTTGGATATTAAAATGTTCTAGATATAAAACAAGACAAAAGCAAACACAAACACTCTACACAATATGCTTCTCCAATGCAAAATCATCTTCTTCTTTTTTTATTGGCGATGCAAAATCATCTTGAACATCAGAAGGACAGGTTTGAAGTAATTCGAAATGGACAACTGACAGGTAGCACGAAGCATTACAACACAAACTTATATTTTGGCATCTCCCATGTTTGCAGCATTTCTTTAGCACGAAAACAAGTTCTTCTTTAAGATCCAATTTTTTGCTCAAATTGAACTCCACAGCCTCTCTAACCCAACGAGAGGCCAGCTAAACAAATCACATTTAGGCAATGACTCCAACAACTTATACACCATTTCGGCAAAGCCTACCTATTTGATTTCTCCTCTAAAAAACAAAATCTTATTTTTTTCCATAACCCACGTGCCCGGATCGCGTCAACTAAATCCTCGACACCCAATCCTTGTCTTTTCTCGAGCTCATGACCAGATATTAAAATGATTGGGAAGCCAATTGTAATGCCAACACCAGACCATGATATTTCATTACAATCAAAGCACAATTTAGCAGCAACTTCCATTGATTTCAGAGAGGGAGAGAGAGAAGATAACTTACTTTATAAATGGATTCAACCAAATTCCAAGACAACCCATCTGAATTAATGGTGAGAACAACTTCTCCGACATGGTCCAAGAACAGATTCGAAGTAATAACAGGGTTTCCCACGTTAATTTGTACACCTGGGCCAGATTTATTATCACCTCCGGAGAAATCTCCGTTCATCTCCATTGACCGAGGTACTTCAATAAAAATTGGAGAAAAAAAATACCTTCCCCAAATTGATTCAGGAAAGAATTACGTCAAGAAAATTGATTTATGGGGATCTTAGCTACTAGTTGCGGATTATGTCAATACCCGGAAAAAAAAATTTGATCCGCCAATAAATATTGTTGAATTGAATATGAAAAGTCTACACGTAGAAGAGCCTGGAGGAGGTTGGCTAAAAACGCTCACTTGAGAGGCAATTTCTTGGGTAATTCTATTTGCAACACATTCTTTATTAAATACAATCCATTTTATGAGTAAATTGTGATTGTATTTAGCAAAGAATGAGTTGCTAATAGAATTACTCATTTCCTTTTGGTTCTGTTCAAGGGATTAGTTCATTTGATACCCCTCATGTTTCTTTCGAATTACTCATTGACACCCAAACCTTCAACATATATCAATCAAATACCCATGGTATTTAAAAACTCATCAATGCTCCCTCGTAGTCAACTCCGGTCATGGCCAGCCCAGTGATAAGCCCAGCAAGCCCTTGGGCTTGGGCAACCCCCGAGCAGGGGCAACACAAAAAAAAAATATTCGGGTAAGTATGTATTATATATTAGTTGTTCTGCGATATTGAGTATCCACATGTGACTCGATCGAGTCACGTGGGCAGCATTTTTTTTTTTCCTTTTTTTGTTACACAAAAGGGGAGGTGTGTGGTGGGCCATTGCTACTTAGGGAATAAATGAGAAGTTGGCTTATTTTTCATGTAATTGCTTACTGTTTCTATCGCATGGTGTTTCAGACGAACTTTGCATAATTTTGAATGAATTTTTGCAGTATTTTTTACAATCATTTCACCGGCTTACGTTTGTGACTGAGGAGGCTCCATGAGTTGCAGGCAAAAATAATTAAACCTAAGGTCTTAGAAGAAAGTAAACCCCTAAGTTATAGGCTAACACCATGAGGCCGACCTCTTGGAATGGATTTCTTTATGAGGTAATTAAATATCCATCCATTTTTTGGATACCAGTAGATTTTCATCCCCCTTACTTTATGGGGTTATGTTTTCATCCTCTTGTAATATGATTTACCATTATTACCCTTTATATATATGAGATAAGGACTCCTGAAAATCTAGGTCCTTCTTTTTAAGGAATAAGGATTTTTTTGAAATATTGTCAGTTACTGCATTTATGGATTGCCGAAATTTTCCAATTGATTCCTAAAATCAAGGAATTTCATAAAACGTAGACTTTCAAAATTCTTCAAAATTAGGGATGATTTTTTTCCTAAATTTTAGGCAAGTGTGACCCGAAATTTAAGGTATAATGGAATTCAAAGTGGTGGGATATTTGAGTATGTATCAGTTACCAACTAATCCGGATGGATACTTACCCAACTCACAGTAACAATTCCAAAGTGTGAAATGAAATTGTGGAATTTCATGGTAACTATTCAAAAAAAATTCATGGTAAAAAAAAAAAACATACTCCCTCCGTCCCTTTTATAGTGTGTACATTTCCATTTTGGGTTGTCCCTTAATAAGTGTGTGTTTTGAAAAGTTAGTGGGTACATTTCCTATTTTGCTTTTAAAAGTAGATTCCTTTTTAAAAAGTTAGTGAGTATTATTATATTGATAAGGGTAAGTAATGGAAACTAGACGTAAAAGTTGTAAAAGTTGATGTGAGAGAAAAATAATTGGAATTTCTAGGTAACACACTTAAAAAGGGACGGAGGGAGTAACGTAGACAAAAATGATAAAATACGTTACCCAGTCTGGTAACGTTGTTAAGTACATGGTACAAATGGTAAAACTTTTTAGGAACATGGTAAAATGATCATGGTAAAAAAAAAACATAAATCTTTTATCCAGATTGGTAACATGGTTAATTTAGAAATCCCATGGTAATTTTTTTTTGCAAATCGGACTTCCTGTTTTACCATGGTACTTTTCAATTATTATGGTATAAAATAAAAAAGACAAGATAACGAAAAATGGTAAAATGCATTTTTATAGGAGTAACATGTCAAATTCAAAAACTTTGGATAGCCTTATCCAAGATTAATAAAATCTCTTTCGCCGTTCAAAAAAAAAATGATTCCATGGTGAAAAAAAAATTGTTTACAGCAAATCATGGTAAAAAAAAGTCGTTTACCACAAACACATAAAAAATAGTAAATAACAGCAACAACGGCAAATCATACCCATTTGCATTCACAAAACATGCCAATAAGTTCAAATGACAGTACTCCATTGGTACTGTATAAGTTCAGATCGAGTCAACCGGGAATATAACCCAAAACATGCCAAATATTAACCGAATTCTAGTAAACCCCAAAGCATAAATATGAGACAAGTCATTTTCCAAAACAATTACACGAAAGGACCCAGATGTTTGCTGTTCAACGAAACTAAACCATCTATTTCCTAATTCAAAATCTTCTTCGGACCCTTTCATGCAGCCTTGATTCCTTCATCTTGTAAAGCTTCTTAATTCATCACCCCTCCATACACATGAGCTGCATGATTAAGAAGAGGAATTAGCTTAATAATCATGGAAAATTTAATCTACTATACCTAAGGTAGGCATTTCAGATTACTTGTCGAAGGTTTTTGTTTCCTCACTTTTGTTGTTTTAACCCGCGGAGTCAATCGGAATGTAGATTTTCAGACTGGCGTAACATCTGAAATAATATAAAACACCATGATCATATTTACCACGATTTCTGCTAAACTATTTATATTTTTACCATGGAAAATATTTACGATGAAAAAACAAATATTACATTTTTACCATAGCTTACAGTTTTTGTACAAATCAGTTCATAATCAAGTAGAATTTACCATATCGACAATTTCATTTATCATATCTGGAACCATGACAAATCTCGCAATTCAAACTAATAAGAACCGTAAAAATACTCGATTTATCAAGTATCACAATCCCACATTATTTCCCTCAACTTTGTTATCCGGCAAATCTGGCACAAAACAAATACATAAGCTTTTTGTCCGTGGGCTTGTATATATACATGATTGTCCAAATAAAAGGAAAATTTTAAGCTTCAAAAATCAGTTTTTTATCAGACAAAAAACTACCATGTTCAAGACAAATATTAACATCATCAACAAAGAGTAAACATGGTATATTGTTCTCAAAATACACTTACAATGTCGTGCCATCATACCCAGCTGGTGTATCCTATTAACTTTTTGTGAGAATCTGCGTGAAAGGGACTTCGTCAAATACAAATACATCAAAAAACTTCATGCTTCAAATGCAGAATTTGTTACTAATGATTAACAACAGTGCTAACCAGATTAAGTCAATTTCAATTTATAACATATGCTGCTTTGAAACTAGGAGAACGTAAAAAACAAAAGTCTAAAAGTGGTGTTTGTGAACTAAAACAATCCTTTAGAATTGGCAACCCAGCTCTAATATCCACCAATTACAACCTTCATATAAATTTGCTTGCAACAGTTTCCAATTTTGAAAATCTTCCTGAGTTCTACCAAACAGATGTTGTACATATATTTGGAGATGGCAAAATATTCGATGTCAAGGATGAAAAAAAAAAACTTACAAGCAATTTGGTCTGACGATATGGGACTCTGAGTTGTGTAGTTTTCGGACCACAAAATGGGACGACGAAGGTGGACGTTTTGGGATTGATTTGTGACTCCGACTGCTGAAATTTCGGACCACGGATGGACAACGATGGTGGATGATTTGGGGCTGATCTGGGGAAGCCGACGGCAAGGAGCGAGAGGACGATGGCGGTACGGCGAAGAGAGAGAGGACGATGGGTTGATGATGGAGGGAAGGCGAGGAGAGAGAGGTCGAGTACGTGGTAGATCGTAGTTTCTGGATTGAATAATGGAATCTGGATGAAGATTTGTGCTTGATTTTGAACAAAATTGCTAAAGCGTAGTATAAGGGATTGTCATCCCCAAATCCCTTAATTGCAGGGGAGGATCTCAAAATATTAAAATTGGTCCACTCTTCTCCCCTACTATATGCAACATTTGTTTTAGTCTTTCATTTCTTAATATATATATATATATATATATATATATATATATATATATATGAAGGGCAAATTTGGGTTTATTTGAATGCCGGGATGGAAACATAACTTCCAAAAAGGCACAAGATGAAAACATAATTTCAATGTGGCTGGAGAATGATTATTTAAGTAGCCCTTTTTTTATTTTCCTCGGGAGGTTATTTCTACTAGAGGCCGAGGCACACGCAATGCATGTGCAAGTCGACCTGTGACAAAAAAAAAATTGGCACAAAAGCTACTGGCTTCGCATTATATTTAATGGGTGATATTTAGCTTTACTTATTTTTTTTACTGCCGTTTGTTTGCCAAAAAAATAATGCCATGCCCACAATTAAAAAATAAGCCTATAGCTTTTCTACTGATTTTTTTGGTCATAGGTCAACTTGCGCACGTATCGCATGTGCCCGATCTCTAGTTAATTAAAAAAAATGAATACAATAAACTATGCAAATATTTGGGAAAGACGTAGACTGTACCTTCCAATGGGGCTTGTTGATTTCTTTCTTCTCTACTACCACTTGCACCAAAATCATGAACCGGTAAGTAAGACCAGTAACATTTGCATGTCAAATTAACGTGGGGATTTATGGAAACGTGGGTTTGTAGCAGTTGAGGAGCCGTGGGTTTACCATAAGACGATCAGCTGAACGTACAAAGAATCAGAGTATTGCAGGGTCTGCAAAAGTCAATTTCAGGAAATCACTTGGATTAATTAACCAAACAAAGGACGTACATCACGACTTTGAGTAATCTAAAATATACGTGCATATAAGAGATGTAGGCCTATATGTGTGTATCTATAAGGATTACCTGATGGGAAATTTTACAGACTGCTTTGATCGGATAGGTTCAGCCCTAGGGATGGCAACGGGGTGGGTAGGGCAGGTTTTGATGCACCCGACCCGAAAAGTGGCACCTGACCCCGACACCCCCCCCCCCCCCCCGGTAATGTAAATCTACCCCCATTCCCGCCCCTAATTTTCCCCCATATTTTTTTTCCCAACTGAGAAAACTCATCTCTCCTCTCTCTCTCTCTCTCTCTCTCTCTCTCTCTCTCTCTCTCTCTCTCTCTCTCTCTCTCTGCGTGTTCTATCTCAGAAAGAAATCTGTGAAACCACATCAATCCAAAGTGGGGAAACGTGCAGGTCATGTAATGGCTACAATAAATTGGAAAGGCATCAACTGGTGGGACAAACGAAACAATCAGTGGCGTTCTATCACAGCAGCGAACAGAAGCTGGTCTATTCTCTCTCTGGGCCAATTTTATTTCGATTTCTGGTGTACCGCCCCTAGTCAAGGAGAGAAGAGAGAGATACCTGTCGTCTGTCGAGAAAGGAGGGTAGCGTCGGAGTGTTAAGCCGCGACCGCCGCCGGTTAACCGCACCACACGCCGGAGAGGTAGCGTCGGCCTATCTGGTTTCTCACTTTCTCTAACCTAGTGGCTGTGGAAAGAAATACAGTACTCCGTATGATATGAAGTTACCCACGTTGGGCAGAGAGGAGATCATGGGGTAGTTGGCAGCGGTTTCCAATTCAAAACACTACATGTGGCTTTTTTTTTTTATGAATATAATCACAAAACTGATTTTGAGTATCCACGTTAAACTTATGTGGTAGTGATGTTTTGAAAAACTGTAAAAAGTGAAGTTTGTAGGGGTAAAAGAGGAAATTATTTTTGTGACAGGCTTCAAAATTGGGTTACACCAAACTAGTGTTCCCCCTTTATATATTAGAATAGATATTAAATATAAAACCACACACAACCATATTGATAGTAGGAGTTTCTCAAGACAAATGTTCAAAAAAATATTCACATCATAAATGTTTGATAAGTGTTTTTTCTCTTATTTTCAATGGTTTATTATAAGTTTTTTTAAATATTAATATCAAATTTACAAATAAAAAACTTTTGACTCTAAATAAGCCAAAATAATTAATTTTCACGTGGCAAACATTGTTAAAAAAAATTGTTTAAAATAATCAATTCTCTTCTTGTTAAAAATAATATTCCTATAATTAAAGTTAATAACCTGATTAGTTAGAGAAAATGCAATGTATGGCCGGTAGTTCTTTATGTTTGAGTCATTTTTTCTAATGGTATAAAAAAGTTTAAAAATTTATTTCAGTTAAATTACGAAGTAAAAATATTATGTTTGATCTTTTTAAGTTATATCAGCCTACTT
This sequence comes from Gaultheria prostrata, assembly GCA_036023075.1. Lineage (NCBI taxonomy): Eukaryota > Viridiplantae > Streptophyta > Magnoliopsida > Ericales > Ericaceae > Gaultheria > Gaultheria prostrata. The sequence goes on along the minus strand of JAXBDA010000022.1, from coordinate 132,785 downwards.
ATATTGAACTTTTTTTTTTTTTAAAAGAAAACCAAGGGCACTAGTTTTTAAATTCGTGTTAGGCCTCCAAAATATTAGGGTCGGCCATGTAAAGGGGCAACCAAGCTTGCGGTTGGGCCTTGGGCAATCCAATTATCAGGACCGGCCCTGATTCCATTCCAGAAACATATGGAAAATGTGACCTGGCCATTGCGTCGCAAATTACATGGCCTGTGGGAGGGAAACTTGGGGAAAAACCATGGTCCCCACAGTCGGAAAGTCATGCCGGCCCTTACTTTCCGGGGGTCTAAACGAAGATTAAAGATGGAGTCTTTTTTATTAAACTATTACAAGGGGTAACAATTAGGAGGTATATGCACATATAGGATCACATTCGCATCTTTTCTCCCTTTTTGAGTACGTATTGACACTTCTCCATGAAACTGGTTTGGAATCGTCAGCAGAATTTTATGATTTCTATATGTGGAATTCTGGTTTTTGTAATTTGAATACTGTTGTCATTGGATTGTTTATAAAGTTAGAACACACAAGTTCCTCTGTACTGAATTCCCTTGTTCCCGTGTACCTGTATGTTATGTGTTGTTAGATTGTGTCTTGAAATTTCAGTGTCATTAAAAAGTGTATTATAATCTGAAGGTTGAAACCGGTGGTATAAAAGATTTGATTTTTTTTTTTTTTGTCATTCGTTATTTCTAATTTATTACATGGGGAGGGGGGAATGAGACTCGATTCCGGGATGCAGTGTGGGACATCCAAGAGCTCTACCGCATGAGTATCCAAGAGCTCTACCGCATGAGCTAGCCACCTTAAGAAGTTAGAATGCTATATATGGATTCAAAATAATTAAGGAGTAATTTAGTGGGTCTGAGACCAGGACCGGCCTTGGGCCTGGCCTAGAGCACAAAAAATAGCCCAAAAAGGGTGCACCCCAATAATTTTTAGTATTAAGCTATGTAGGGTTCTTTTTGAAGCACAAACAAGGGATCTAATTCGGTTTCAGGGCCGTTAAAATATGTTATTCTTAAAGCCCATAATAATACACACAAAGCATATGCTTGTTTGGTAGCCCGTTGAGTGGGTGGAATAAGTTAATAAGAAAATGCTCTAATAAATCCCAAGTTGTGCTGCCAAAACTGTGTTGTTTGAAGAGTTTTTTGGGAACTACGATGATCGCTTTTGGATTTTCTAAGTAAATCACAATTCACAATGAGCCCCCAAAGTTGAATAATTTGAGGGATCGTTAGTTATTATTTATTAATTACCATTTACTACTAGTTAACAGTAATAGATCACCGATGTCCTGCCATGACATTTTTATTCTAGTGTGGTCATGTGGAGACTGCTTGAAATGGATGGGAACTAGCTAGCACACTAATTTTGTTTTTAAGAGTGTAAGGATTTGATTCATGAATTGTACACAGTTGTTAAGATTATGGATGACAATTGGCTCATTCATCTTCTTTTTCTCTTATGTTAATGGTCTTGATCATACTGTGGATGAGTGGAAATTTTAATATTTTTTGGGACGTATACACATACATTAATATTTATGTTATAAAACGTTTTTTTTTTACAGTTTTTATGTAGGTGTATTATGCCTTGTAAACGTCAGCTATTTTGTTAGAAAGAAGAGAAAAAAGAAGCAAAAGATAAGTACTACATCACTAAGGTATATTGCAGTATTTTTATACGATGGCAAATAAGCATCAATCTAAGTAATCATGGACATAACTTTGGAGAGATTGACTTCTTATTTTTTGGTGCAACAAAAAACAACAATAACCAAACCAAACCAAGCCTTATGTCCAAAATTAATTGGGGTCGGCTAAATGAATCATTTTCCTCCACTGAGCTCTATCAAGTGTTGTTTGTTCATTTAGCCCTAGTAGACTCAAATCCTTGCGCATTACCGCATCTAAAGTCAATTTGGGTCTTCCCCTCCCCGGAACGTTGCTACTCAAAGCTATCCTATCCGCTCTCTTAACTACTGCATCCGCTGGTCTCTGATAGACATGCCCAAACCACCAAAGTCTATTTTCCCTCAACTTCTCCTCTAGAGGTTCTACACCTACCATCTCGTGGACTGTTTCATTTCTAATCCTATCTCGTCTAGTCTTACCACACATCCACCTCAACATTCTCATTTCCACTACACTTATCTTTTTCACCTGCTTAGTAGTTAAATGTGAATCAAGCTTAGTAGATTGACGAGCCCAATCAAAATGGAGTTGCAATCCTCATTCTTTCATGTGATGATCTTTCATATAGCACAAAATATAATCGATCACGAATCCATTTGACGATCTCAAGAGTTCATTTCGTAAGTCTTGATGTGTTAAATTATAGTATTTGGTATGCATTTTGACATTGGTATGCAGTTGAACAAATTATATTCGTCAGAAATGAAATACACAGTCAGATTATGAATTTGTATTCCACTTGACAAAAATTATTCAGTCAAATTACGACTTTTTTTTTTTCACTTCTGACAAATTATTCTACCCTGCTTTTACTGATCTCCGATCAACTTGATTTTTTGCATAGATGTTAAACACATTGAAACCTACCATATGAACAGTTTGGATCATGAATTAGGACTGTGATGAGTCCCATTCCACATCACATGAAAAGAACTTGATTCAATCATATGACATCACGGGTTCCAGACATTTACGGTTCAAGTTACATCTAACTGGAAAGCATTGTTTACATGGGTGGTAATCATGAATAGAAAAATTAATTTTCGGAAACACATTCATTGTGGTGTTTTTTTTTTTTTTTTTTTTTCAACAAGAAAGAAATTTATTATCACTGTATCACATACAAAGGTTAATAAGAATCTAGGCCAAAACATCCCAACGAAGCTGGTACACAACGGCATGGACAATGATCAACCACCTAAACCCACAAAAGAGAGGTTGGCAGGAAACAAAAACACAAACTTGCCACAAACAAAGAGCCCGATCCAAGACATCTATGTACTAAGCTGGGCCAAGAACAAACATAACCAAAGCTCAGTCTCTGCAGGCTCAACTTTTTGTTCAAGCAGAACGACGAAACAGGATGCTTTTAGTCCGCCACTTGTGATTGAAACACAAGATTATAACAAGCAAACCTTGCGGTTGATACAAAATTTACATCGTAAATACCGTGAGAGAGAGAGAGAGAGAGAGAGAGAGTACATTCAATGTTCAGTTCTTGAACGAACCCCAACTGATTTAATGACAAGTAGGAAAGAGATCCCCAAATTATCTATTCCAATGATGAAACACATTCTCTCCCTTCAAGTTCCAAATCCAAAACAAATTTCATGAAGGGACCTCCTGCTATAATTGATATTTGCAAATGTGGGCAGTTGTAATTTCAGGGGAGCACAGTAAACACTTCCACGTCGTCCGTTTCAGGGCTTCTCACGGAGTACTGAAAAGTCCACCCGTGGCAAGCGCCCGCATGCATGCCATTTTTGTTTACGGCAAAAACAGCTCCAACAAAATCAGGGTACTTTCTAGCAATTCGTGATATAGCATCTTTGGCAGCGAGCTTGGGTTCCATTCCAAGCCTCATGCTCTCCACAACTTGATAACTGAGAGCAAACCCGCAAAACAAGTCAGATACCGGAAGGATTCTGAATTGTTAATGTACACACATCAATGTTTGTGTATCAATTTTACTCTCCAGAACAAAGATTGCTAAAAATAAAATCCACTAATACAAGTCGGTGATACAATTTCAGCTCGTAATTCACAGCCTGACTAAGCCAAACTAGGCAAACTGGCAAAGAACAACCTGCGAACTCCTCCTAGTGGAATTCTACATCCAATCTATCTTAAAAGGTCACTAATTTTGGACATCTGGTTAACAAGGCGGCATTACTGTTGCAATGCAAACTGCAAAGAACTCCAACATTGTTATCGCAATGATCCTTAAAAGCTTTATTCGTTTAAACTAGGACTAGAGCCAACGTTAAACATTCAAACTATTAAGTTCTACCGAACTTACCATGGAAGGAATCGCATCATGATATCACCATCGCCAGTTGCGCCACATGCTCCAACTTCATTGTCAGCATATGCAGAAGATCCTGCAATAGGCCCATCTCCTACCCTGGAGTCCAGGAAACGAAATTGTTCAGCAAATAAACGCGGTAAATAAAATGCTTGTACATCCAAAAGGAAAAAAACGGATGAATCATTGTACAAGACGTCCAATCCGCAACAGAAAACATAGTACTATGAGAACATGTACTAAAAACTGAGCAGTACCAACTACCAAGGTTTCTTCATTAAAACAGACACCCACTAAAAAAACAAAGGGTGCCATTCTAAGTACCTGCCAGGGATCTTAAATGTGGCTCCGTTAGTAGACGTACCAACAGCAATGTGTCCCACCTAACAAGGAATGTTACCGTGATTAAAGAACTTACAAAACTCACCAAAATAAAATACATCAAAAACGTTTCCCATGAACTCGGACTTACTTTATCGATAGCAGCCATGGCTATTGTGTCATGGTTGTCAATACCTACGTGGGATGACCTTCTTGTGGTAGTTTCCACTGGATTAGTCATCAAACACCTGTTCCGATGTAGGTCCGCAGTTTCTTTTGGTTGATAGGGACCACAACTATCAACCGGCAGAACATTTTTCCTAAAATTAGGTTGGCAGCGACTCTCTTTCCATTTATTCCACTTTTCAAGTGACTCTGTTGAGCTAAGATTTGAGGGTCCGGATAGACCCATAGAAATGGCGAAGGCTGAGGCCTGGTCTCCAACTAGCATTGTATGTTCAGTATGCAGCATTACTAATCTTGCAGCTCTGATACCATCTTTCACATACCTCATGGCAGCAACTGCTCCAACCTCCATTGTAGCCTATGCATTTCCTTAGCAGACCCAAGATAGATTGTCATTTCTAAATGTTTCTAAAGCAACATTCACCTACAAGGAGGAAGACAAGGAGCAAGATTTTGCCAATATAACGTAAGACTAAACAGTTGTTACCCCATTCATGACCAGAGCATCAATCGTAGTTTCTGCATTCTCATCTGGACTCCCACCAGGCCCAACTGTATGATAGTTACAAGTAATCATCAGAACGTTTGGCAATTACCATTTGCAAAACAATGTTGTCTCAAGTCAACTGTCAAGAAACTAGAAAGTGGAAAGATAAGAGTAGAATGAGGTCAGTTAAATTTCTACGATATAAAATAATAACATTAACCTTTCGCAAACAATGATAATACTAACCCGATGTATATCTCTTTGGACAACTTCCAACTTTTATCCACATTCTAAATTCTATTAGAAGCCAAAAACATGATGCTCCGGGAAGCATTCTCTATTTTTTGTCAACGATATCACATAAAATAAGTCGCAAGAATTTAGTCCTGGATCAGTAAGGTCTCTTCCTAGAGTTCATTGGTGTAGACATTCTTTACATTCAAAGAAGACCGTAGGTTGATTTCAAACAGGGAAAAAAAGGGTATACTGTTTATCTTTATCTGGATGCACTCAATCTTGAACAAGCATGCACTCAACTAATCTACTACTTGCATAAATCTAAGCAACAATAACAAATAGCTACCTACTTTCTCGTGGTCATAGAACTAAAACCCACATCATAAGCAGACATAATAGAACAACAACAATAATTAAGACGTAAAGCTACTTCAATTGGCATACCACATATATGGCAATACATTCCCACCTGTACCATCGCATCTTAGGTCCTCACAAGCTGAGCAACCTTCCACAACTGCATCAACCGCCGAAAACCCACCTTCTACAGCCCTCCAAGCAGCTCTTACAGCCTCCTTAAATGGCCAGGTACTCACCACCAAAGGGAACTGCCCTGAATTCTCAACCTTGTATCCCAATACCTGATTAACAGCGCAAAACACGCACGCGTGAGCTATATATGTATACTTATATACACTTGACGCCCGGGCACTGGCGATGCCTGTGCAAATCTTATTATGCAAATGAGGAAAAGAGGAGAATCTAAACTGGGGAGAAGAAACCAGTTTTTGGTCCTTCTAGACAGTTTTTTTGGGGGAACTAAAGGGGCAGTTTAGAAAATTAAAATGTGAACAAGTCTGAAACACAGGTTCACACCATTTATGTGGGTGTTCCCACTGTAGTAGTAATAGATAATGGGTCTTGCTAACCACCACCTAGCGGGCGGGGATAATAAACAAGTAATGACAAACAAGTTAGGATTTCAATATACATTTCACGGAAATTAATACACATTCACGAATTGCACATTATCCACCGCCCTTAAGGTGTTGATTAGCATTTTCCATAGAGATCTCTCTTAGAGAGAGAGAGAGAGAGAGAGAGAGAGAGAGGAACCAGGGGAAGAAAACAGATTATAGCATAACAAGTAAGCAGTAGCGAATTTCCAACTAATTCGTCTTCCAGAATCCAAAACAACAGGGGAAAATGAGGCCTTTCGAATTCAAATAGTTTGAATCGAACTGAATAGTACCCAGAAACCCCGTATCACCTAACATCCGAAACAAACAAAGTTTGTACACATACATACTAGTCAAAGATATGACACAAATTACAGAACCCTAAGAGCCGGAAATTGTGATAGGGAGATGTGCCTGGAGGATATTTACCGTAGACAATAGTATGAAGAGCAAGACAGTTCTGAAGATAAGGTTGCTTCTGGTGGCGGCGGCCACCTCCATTGTTGGCCAACGGTGAGAAACTCCCCTCAGATCCTGCAAAACGGTCAACTGACCGTGGGATATAAACAAAACCAGGCTCCCGTAATCCAATCCGATGGAGGTTGAGGGAAAAAATTTGGGTGCCGGAAGGTCATTACGTGTATGTGCACGAGCACCCAATCCGACAATCTAAAATGCTTTTGGATGATCTAAATTTATTCTCCTCTCTCTCTCCTCTTTTTCTCTTTCAAATCCGGCTTTCTAAAAAAAAAATTAACGACTAAGATAGGTGTTTGAGCACGGATACATGATGCTTGCCCGGCACCTGAAAATTGCTTGAGGTTGAGAGTATTCACTACGCCAAATATGTCTACTACCGCACATTTTTTTTACCTGCGATAGTGAAAATGCAAGTAAAGAATGCCATTATCGGTGTCAATGACAAAACCGTCAATATTATAGGCGGTAATTAGATGCCGGTAAAAGTGTCTATTACCGGTAACATGAAACCACAGATAAAGATAATAATTGCGGTGGTAAATACAAAAATCACAAGTTATAATAGTAAGTTATAATATAAATATTTTATTTTCCAAATAAAATTGAAAATTTTGTGTGGTGTTAGGCTGTTAGACACATCGATAGTGATAAAAATCAAATAAAGTCGAACAGGTGGTTGATTAACTTTTTGAAAACATAATGATTTTCAAGAAAATGTTCAAACTTAGCTTGTTTATGAGATAAGACGATCTCAAATAAGATGTGATCAAGTCAAACACAAGCCGATCTCCAGTAGTTTGAATTTGTTACTATGTATCATACTCCAAAAGAGCCGAGTAGTAGCTTGTTCAAGCTTGATTTGAAATCTTAACGAGCTTCAAAAAAAATGTTCAAGCTTAGAGGTTGTTCCATTAAACAGACTTAAACTCGCAACTTACTTATTGCGCTTTACGAGACAAATCACTCTCTCACAATACATCTACTAAATTTCACTCAATAAGCCAATTTCGTTGACTTATTCAATTCAACTCCTAGTTTGTCTATGTACCAAATCGATCTTGAACAAGTTTTTAAAAAACAACCACGAGCTCAAACTCGAGTAATTTGATTCGTTTGGTAGTATCATTTCTGCTCAAATATTCATATTTTCTTTGGGTCGTGAATACAATTACTGAACAAAAAAAAGAATAGAAAAAAAGAGCACAGGGACATGGAAATGTGAAGTGGGCTACACAAGTTGAGGCCCATAGTGAATGGGTTGCAACTTGGCCCTAAAATTAAATCGATATTTCACTGTAAACCAAGACCAAGTCCATTTCAAGATTAGCAGATATTCCAACGGGACTCGTTAAACACAATTATTTCTATAAACCTACAATACTCGAACAAAGACAAAAAAGTGAAGCATAAAAAACAAAGTAAGCGAAAAAGTGAAGTAAAAAAGTTATACTCCCGCGGTCCTTTTTATAATGTTTAACTTTTCATTTTAGACTATTCCTTAATAAGTACTCCCTCTGTCCCAATTTGTTTGCTTACTACGAAACTACGTGCAATTTTCAAACTAAAAATTAATGTATTTATCAAAATAATTTTTGAATTTTTTTTGCACTGTATTAAAGTTTTCAATGAGATCTATCAAACAAGATCCATATTGATTGAAAATTATTTTTGCAAGTACATTATTTTTTAGTTTGAAAATTGCACGTAGTTTCGTAGTGAGCAAACAAATTGGGACGGATGGAGTATGTGTTTTGAAAAATTAATTGGTACATTTCTTATTTTGCCCTTAAAAAAAAATTCTTTTTTGAAAAGTTAGTGGTATTATTATAGTGGAAAGTAAATGTAAAAATTACTCCCTCCGTCCTTTTTTAAGTGTGTTACTTCATATAATTTCAACTTATTTTCACTCACATCAATTTTAACGACTTTTACATTTACTTTACATTATGTACTCTTATCAATATAATAATACCCACTTACTTTTCAAAAAGGAATCTACTTTTAAGGGCAAAATAGGAAATGTACACACTAACTTTTCAAAACACACTTATTAAGGGACAACCCAAAATAGAAAGTTAAACACTATAAAAGGGACGGAGGAAGTATAAGAGTTAATGTGAGAAAATAATTTGGAATTGCAAAAGGGACGGAGGGAGTACTACATTAGTTTTGTACTATTTGAAGGGTAAGATACTGTTTGAGGTTATGCAAAAAGATAGAGTAAAACATTTCTTCTTCTTGTTTATATTTCAAATTCAATGATGACCCAGATGCCATTTTGGAGCTGGACTTATTTGATACTAGTGTTGTTTCCGGGTCATCATTTACATAATGCATGGGCGGGTGCCATTGCGGGAGCGCGGACGAGAGTTTGAAAGAGTCTTTCACAAACCTCCCAAACAATTAAAATTTGCGAATGCGAAAATTGAGAGCACAAACACAGAGCGAAGATTGGGTACGGGGGCAAAATCCATTTTGAAGTATTATGTGACTATAAGTATCAAGTACTGACCAATGACCAAGAAATACACAAAAAGGCTAAAGCACCAAGTTTAACCTCAAAAACACTTTTTATAAATTAGCAAGTCACTTTTCTAAAAAATCACAAAATCCGACTCTCTATTCTAACTTCATTATATTAAATTATTATTTATTTCTACTCCTACTCCCCAAAAGTAATAATAAAGAAAGTGAACAGTATGTGAATAGTGACTTGGTGCGTGAACAGTGCAGCACCAAAATTGGTGCGGCACTGTAGCAAAATTAGAGTTTTACAAATTTGATGACTGGAATTTGGTGCGCCTAATTTTTGGAGATTTTTTGGAACTTGGCTTAACAAATTAGCCATCAGGGGAGTTTGATACCCCTAACGGTGATGCTCTAATAGAGCTAAATCCCATCAGCAGAAGGGAAAGTGAGGTTATAACCTATAACGGAAAGAATTTCAGTGCACGTAACTGCACCATTGATAAAGGTGAAAGGAAGGTAATGGTAAAAGATGCGAGGCTGATTTATGCATACGTTTGGGCATATTATTACAAAAGTACAGAATACAGAATGTATGTCGTGATCGGGATCAAGGCATTTCCCGTATTACAAATGTGAATTGATAGTGCATTCACGGTATAAAAGAAATACAATAATTAAACCTCTTAGTACGTCAACAACCAATATCCAACTTGTATAAATCCGAATCAAATGGAAAAAAACTTTCACAAATTTAAGATTCACTCTCTCTAACTTTCCCAAATAAAGCCCCCTCTCTTCTCCCCTCCCCCCAGGGTTTCTCTACCCATGGCGGCGGGAGGGGAGGTTTCCGATCGTTTCTCCCTAACGCTTTCCAGGAGCTACACTCTCCCCTCCCCTTTTCCTCTCATACTCTCCTCTTCCCCTACCCCCTCACCTTCTCCACCCGTTGTTGCTCTCTCTGCATGGAGTAGACCTAGATCTGGTCAAGAACGCTGGTTGCGAGTCTTCGGATCGTGGCGGGCCTGGGTTTCACGGAGGTTCTCTCCGGCGGACGACGGAGTAATGGAAGAGCAAGGTGCGGGGCGGCTTGAGGCGGCGATGAAGGCTCGGATCTTAGAATCCAGGGAGGTCTACCTGTTCTTTCTTTTTATTTCTCGTTTTTGTTTGTTTTCCCCTGTGAAGGATCATTTCCGGTATGAAAGTCTCCGATCTGTGGAGCTCCTTTATGTACCTTGTTCATCTATACTCAGTGCTGACTATCCAAATCACATGGACAACCCGTTAATCCGTTTGTGGGTGTGTCCCGACGGAGGGCTCCGATTTGGCGTTTGTAGCCCGTTAGGGCTTTGCTGTTGAATGGATTCTGGTTCAAAAAAAAAAAAAAACACAACAATAGAATTTCAAATTTTCATTCTTAAGCATGCATGGATGGACAACTAAAGCATTTCCTACTAACACCCAACTCCATGCATGCAACTTAATTTAAAATAATTCTCTCTCTGTTTCAATTTGTTTGTTTATTTTATACTTTCATCCGAAATTGTACTTTTAAAATTCTCTTATCCTTTCGATTTTCAAAAGTTATATAATGGGAAAACTGACGGTACTCTCACTAATGTCAAGAAGTGGTGGGTATTAGTGACAACCGTAAACTTTTTGACAGTAATGATATTATTCCCTTAGTAGTTAAAATATAAAGAGGAAATTGATTTTACCATCCCCACTCCTTTTTTTGTTTTTCATGCATGTTAATTTACTACATTAGCTTTTAATGTGTGAAAAAGTGAATTATATATTGGAAGCTAGGGTAGCATGCATGGTAAATTTACGTAAAAAAAAGAAGAAAAAAAGTGCAGAGGTTAAAAAGTGGACCGCCAAAACCACCACCCTGTCACAAATGTAAAAATAAATAGAAACGGAGGAAGTACTTCTTAATTAGATAAATTCAATGGTACACAAATAGTACAATCAACATACACAAAACATTGTAATCAGAAATAGGCGATAACAGTTTAATTACACTAGAATACATTTTTTCATTTAGAAGGACCTCAAACTACTGTTTCGGGGCGGGGGCGGCGGCCGGCCTGAGGATCGAGGAGGCTCAATAGTTTGTAGAACTGGATGCGGTGGTTGTGTTGCCGAGAGGAGATTTCTTGATGTACTTACGAGCCCAAACATGTTTTCCATTGATATTGAACCTTGCTTTCCTCTGACCACCAAGCACCACTCCAATGCTTGAAGCCTTTCGACACACTAGCCTTGCGAACAATGCTTGTTCGCCTGCTCCTACTTCTTGCATGTAAATTCCTTCGAATATCTCCCCATATATCCTGATTTAAATTAATTAAATTAATTAATTAATTAATACTACACTCCATTATATATATTTCTATAATTAATTAATACTTTTCATTTATAGTAGTAGTAATTACATAAATGTAAATAAATGTGTACCTTGTGAAGAACTCCCTGACATCATTTTCGGATATAGGGTACCCTCTGGAGAATGTCAAGAAGATGGTCCGATCATCAGATGGAATTAATTCGCTCTCGTCGTCTTCTTGTAGTACTCCACCACCACCGCCACCACTACCCTGCGGCAGGCTATGACTCCCCGTGGACTCCATTTCATCGTTCGAAAACCACCTCTGCTCGTTTGCAAGCGGCATCTGGTAATTTGCGGCTCCGATATTATGATCTTGCCATGAAGGCCCATGACTAGAGCTGGCAGCCATAGAAGGAGCACCCCATTGTGCAACATTTCCTGTTAATTCATGATCCGAAAACCGCCTCTCCTCGTTTGCAGGCGGCATCTGGTAATTTGCGGCTCCGATATTAGAATCTTGCCATGAACGCCCATGACTAGAACTGGCAGCCATAGAAGGAGCACCCCATTGTGCAACATTTCCTGTTAATTCATGATCCGAAAACCGCCTCTCCTCGTTTGCAGGCGGCATCTGGTAATTTGCGGCTCCGATATTAGAATCTTGCCATG